>CM059207.1:5817988-5864582 GCA_030347435.1 Clarias fuscus | reverse complement strand
CTGGATCAGGAAAGAGCAGCGGTTTAACCTCGCTTCATCAAAGGGCTGCACTTTTGGCTTCCTTAAATAGCAAGGAAAATAAAATCAGTTATTATAATTATTGGTTATTCTGCATGAGTATAAATTCCAGGTCATCGCCACTTGTGATAAAAAAAAAAAAAAAAGACAAAAAAAAAAAAAAAACGAGCACTCATTATTTGCTTTTTCCATTTTTGATTCAAGTGCTGAAAAAAAAAAAACAAGTGGTTTTCTTTTTAAATGTGTATATATATATATATATATATATATATAGAAAACGAATGATTATGATGAGATTATGTTGCTGGCAATGACTGCGATGCGTATGATGAGTATTTTAGGGGTCACTAACCTGGTGATGCACATGACGACGGCCACAATAACGGCTATCTGGACCGCTCCGATTATAGCAGCTATGAGTACGTAGTGCAGTTTCTGACCGCTGGGCACCACATACAGTATGTTAAAGTCAGCAACTTCCTCACATCGCGGTCCGGTGTACCCAGAATCGCACCTGAAATGAAAGAGGGTAAAACAATAAGGTATCGACTCAGACACAAGCATTATTATACTGCATGTTTTGATGGAACTGAATCTTAACAAAGCAAAATCCAAAATCTGAACAAAACACTTACCGACAAGAGGAATGTCCATATTTGTATTCACAGTGGCCATGAACACAAAAGTTGTCATCTGTGCAGGGAACTGGCATCCAGCCGTATCCTTTCCCTTCTCCTGGATCTGCTGTGCCTAACATTTAAGCAAAGGTTACAGTTTCTAATCCAAAGCTGTCGAGTTGTCTTTTTAAAATTACACATTTCAGTTCGTATATAAATGTAGAATCATTCAAATATAAAAGATATTCATTTTACTCGTTGTTGACTAGTACTTTACCAGTTATTATTTTTATTAAAATCTCTCTCAAGAAGAGCTGAAACAACACAACTTGTGTATTGTATAAAATGTAATGCGTTTACCAAAAAGATCAGGCTTGTAGGGCGATCCATCATCAATTTTCTTTCCCTTATCTAAAACAAGAGGGACCATCGTTTAAGAAATGCTAAAACATTTAGCATTATTATAACCAGAAATATTTATTGCAAGCGAAAAGTTCTGGATGGAAAATGGAATGTTATGTTCTTTAGGTCTTTGAGGCGCCAGAGTTTGTGTTTTCTCTGGTTTATAATTATTAGCCTAACACCATGTCACGCATGTTATAATTCATATAATGCACTAGTAAATAGATTTATTGTACACAGAGACTTAGAGACACAGTTTAAAACTAGGTTACGGTGTAATGTATTTGAAGAGGCTCCTCGCTTGGCTTGGGCTGAAAACACTTCGTTAGCAAAATGACACGCTCCAGTGTTAGGGTTTTTTGCCTTAATTTCTGCACCATAAACGAAATCGAAACATTAAGTAGAAGGAAAGTTATGTGCCAGATTATGTCACAACATGTAGCGTTGTTGTTTATTTCATATACTTAAGCACTTTTTCCCTTATTAGCTCATTTTTAGCTTTAGCCTTTTAACTCTCTACAGACTCGTTTCCCATCAATGACAAGTTCTACCGCTAGTTAATAATCAAATTAAATAGTTTCTTTTTTTTTCTCTGTCTAACTTGTACACATCAGATCCACAGTACAACACTGGAAGCAGCGGCAACAAACTTGTACCTTATACTGTTAGAAAGGAATAAAGGTTTGGAATAAATTATAACAGAAAGCTCGATAGTTTAAAAAAGTGCCTTGTAATAGCTAAAGCTTATCAGCTTATTTTTAGCTTTAACCTTAAACTAGGGATGCTCCGATTGATCGGTCGCCGATCATAATCGGCCGATAATAGCCTTGGGAAGTTTGATCGGCAGTCTCTATAATGGCCGATATAGAAAAGCCGATCAGATGACGCAAAACTCGCGGGACATTTTTTTTTTTTTTTTTTTTTGCGCTGCTAAAATGGCTTCACCGGTCTGGCAGTTCTACGTGTTGTGTGAAAAAGACAATATACATTGGCAATCGGCAACCTGTGTAACAAGACAATTCCACGAGGCGGGAAGCAGCCAAAGCATTTTAACACCAAGAACCTCATCAGACATTTGAAAGAGCGCGAGAGCTCAGGAACTCGCGCGCCGCCACTCACTCAGCTGTCGGTTATTCCCCTCTCTCACATACGCGGTGTCGCGCGGTTGCTGTAATGATTCACCGCGAGTTTTGGCGCTGTGATTACGTTTCCATCTTTCCGCGCGAAAAAATAAACATGTTTGTCAAACGTAAAAAAAAAATTTTATACAAGTTTTTAAACATGAAAAATTACACGTTTAATTTTATTGGCAGTCCTCGCGGATGCTTGCGGACTTTGCAGAACTTCCGGTGTTATGCGCTAAAAATGCCCCCCTCATATAATCAACAGAAATTTATAGGTTTATGAATTACAAATTACAAATTAGACCAAACGAATTTGATTATGAAATAAGCATTTTTATATAGCTTATTTTATAATAAAAATAATTTAGTGTAAGTCTTCATAACAAATATTTATTTAGTGCAAACATTATACATGACATTATACTGTGTCATGTGACATCACGCCTAGGTTTACATGACAAATCCCTGCAAAATGAATGTGTCAGAAAATAAACATTAAATGAGAATTTGTATTAATGGTCATGACACCTGTGACGTGCCTAGGGTAAATTATAATAGTGATATCATATTTGATAATGATAAAACTATGAATTTCTGTTCTGATACAATAGCTGATAAAGATTACATGACATGTCGCATTACACCGGCATAACACCGGCGACTCACGTCCTACTTGTCTGTTATTTTATCTACAGGAAAGTTGTATTTGTCGAGCTCTAAGCTGTTCCCAGTTACTAACCAAACAGAGGCTTCTATGTTTTAAGTTGACGTGTTGCACATGTTGCTGGCCAATAAATACAGTTGTCAATTCATGATATTCCTCTTCTTGTAATTTCAATACTTGATTTACATTAAGGCGTCAAGGAGACCCTTTAATCGGTGATCGGTATCGGCCGATATAGCTTCTAGTGATCGGTCCCAAAAATCCTGATCGGAGCACCCCTACCTTAAACCTTTCCAAAAAGTCTTTTCCCGTCAATGGGAACTTGTATTAGTTTATAATATAAAGCAAGCGATGTTTCAGTAGATTTAGACCCAGGGAAAATCCACGTCTTTGGCTTTACATGTTGTCTTAATGCTGTGACATCATGCCTAGGTCATACAATAAAATGTGGATCTCTAACACCCTTAGAATGTACAGCTTTATACACAAGAGACAAAAAAAAAAAAACATCTCTGATGATCCTACCTGGGCATCTTCCTAGATGTTTAACATCAATCTGTTCCTGTTTCAGACATGAAGCTTCCCGTACAAAGCAAGGGTTGTTGTAGGAGTCTCCATCTGTACCACACACTGGATTCTCATTATGCCCACTGCAGTCGATTTTACATGAACACCTGACAAACAATAGAAAACTGTTACTGTATAAATCTGTGTTATAAAATGAGACACAATTCTCCAGTTCACATTTCCAAATCAACCGAGGCACCTGAAGAAAAAGCACTGGTATTAAGAGATTGGAATGTGATATTAGAAATTGAAACAAACAAAAACTTTCTGTCACAAAATTATTGTAGAGTTGTGTTCAAGTTTAACCGGGACTTGAGATGATATTCCTCAAGTGGAAAAAATGATTGACATTTACAGAAGACTTCAGACTTCACCAACACCACTTGCACATTACAGGAACTCGTCTAGGAGTTATTCCTGGGTGATGCT
Organism: Clarias fuscus; assembly: GCA_030347435.1. Taxonomy (NCBI): domain Eukaryota; kingdom Metazoa; phylum Chordata; class Actinopteri; order Siluriformes; family Clariidae; genus Clarias; species Clarias fuscus. The sequence continues at coordinate 5,860,761 of CM059207.1, read as the reverse complement.
GTAGCCGCTCACAGCCGAGGGCCTGGTGAGAGCTGATTGGCCGAGAGACGGGAGTCACTAGAGCTCTCACATCAATCATGGGCGTCTGTGAGCTCACTCAAGCGGACGGAGCAGACAGTCCTCTGAGTGCGTCACGCTGCTCCCAAATCCCGTTGAAATGGGTATCAAGGATTTGATCGACTTTGACACGAGCCACATTGTGAGGGGTTTTCTATACTCCATGGTAATGACAGATACGTCTAACAATGTTTCTAACAATGTTTCTAACAATGTTTACAACTCTGCCCCATTGTCTTTGTGTTTCCCAAAGTGTATATTAACCTTGTGTTTGAAGTTTTGGTTAATGACAGTTTGTGACCCGTCTTATCTCCCCTTTCTGCCAGATACTATTATGTAATCCAGTCTAGCAACATTTTACCACATGGGTTGAGAGCAGAGAGCACCAGCCATTATTTCTGACCTGAGCATTATAAACCTGTCTAACATTCTAGCCTATTCAATCTGTCTAACAAGCCGAGTCCATCACAAGCCTAACCTGATCCCATCCTGATCCATTATCTGCATGCACTAAATCTTATATAATAATCTATATAATCCATTATTCATCAAATAGAAAATGGAGGTACACAATGTTATAAACCAATGTGGATTTGTTTTCCCAAAAAGTAAACATTTGCCACAATGGCGAAACTACCGAAACTCCCATCATCACTAGAAATGCATTTCTCAATGCAAACATTTAGACCACAAAAGTACCACAGTAAAATGTACTTTACAAAAAATACAAATAATAAAACTTTTTTTTTTTTTAAACAAAGAAATAAAATAACTGGATGAAAACACTTTATATGGATTAATGAAGGTAAATATTTTACTGAAAAAGACACAAAATCCCTTATAAATAAATCAGATACTTACGAGTCCTCATCTTCTGAATCCTCATCACATTCAGCACCGTATTTGCAGTTGCTACATTTAGTGAGTTTCTTGCTTGAATCTGTACCAGATCCTTCATCATCTATAAAACATTAGGAAACACACAACCTTAAGGAGGTTATCAGATAATCAATATAATCAATACAGCTAAAACAAGGACAGTCGTAGTAGTGGGTGGTATGACTTTTCTTCTTATGACATTTGATACCAATTTTTAAAATCCAATTGTCAGGAGAATTCTCTCCGTTTTCAAAACAGGGCGCCTTTGGTAGCAGACGACCCAATCATGAAGTGAACAAACACACTGGAACATAGTCATAATTTAAATAAACGTAAATAACACTTAATGTTTAGTTGTATTGAGCACATGTTTAACCTCCTTAACAAGAGCTTGAAAGAAGAAACCCTAAAATATATATATATATATATGGTGTGTGTGTGTGTGTGTGTGTGTGTGTGTATATATATATATATATATATATATATACACAGTGCCCTCCATAATTATTGGCACCCCTGGTTAAGATGTGTTAAAAGCCTTAAAATAAATTCAGTATTTATTGCAGAAGCATGTTGTCACACTGAAAATTGTACGAAAAATATAACGTGGATATGAAGTGAATTTCAATAACAAATACTTATTTTTCATAAAATAACCTGTTCCACAATTATTGGCACCCCTAACAATTCCTAGAAAATAAATGTAATTGAAGTATTTCTGTCATTTCTACAGGAGTTTACAAAGTTGATTAGAGTATGTAGGAACATTGAAGTAGTAATTTATCACTTCCTGCTTCCCTGTGGTATAAATATGACGTGACACAGAGGCCATTTCTCTTATCCACTCTTCAACATGGAAAAGGCAGATGTGTGTCGACCTTCACAAGTCAGGCAATGGGTACAAGAAAACAGCCACCAGCCTGCACCTCCCCATATCTACTGTGAGAGGAATCATTAAGAAGTTTTAAAAGACTGGAACAGTAGTAAACAAGCCTGGATGAGGACGCAAGTTTATTTTGCCTCCACGCACAGTGAGGAGGATGGTAAGAGAAATAAAAAAAGTTCTCCAAAGCTCACTGTTAAAGAACTGCAACAGATGATAGCATCTTGGGGTGACAAAGCCTCCAAAACAACCATCAGACGCGATCTACATGCCAACAAGCTCTTTGGGAGGCATGCAAGGAAAAAAACCTTTTCTCAGTCACAATCATAAACGCAAACGTTTGGAGTTTGCTAAGCGGTACTGGGGCTTCAACTGGGACCGTGTTCTTTGGTCAGATGAGACCAAGATAGAGCTTTTTGGCAACAAACACTCTAAGTGGAACACAAAAGATGAGTATGCAGAAAAGCACCTCATGCCCACTGTGAAGTATGGAGGAGGATCGGTGATGCTGTGGGGCTGTTTCTCTTCCAGAGGCCCTGGGAACCTTGTTAGGGTGCATGGCATCATGAATGCTTTGAAATACCAGGGCATTTTAAAGCAAAATCTGGTGGCCTCTGCCCGAAAGCTGAAGATGGGTCGTCACTGGGTCTTTCAGCAAGATAATGACCCAAAACATGTGGCCAAATCTACACAGAAATGGTTCCCCACACACAGAATCAAGCTCCTCCCATGGCCATCTCAGTCCCCAGACCTCAACCCCATTGAAAACCGGTGGAGTGAGCTGAAGAGGAGAGTGCAGAGGAGAGGAGTCAGGTCACTGGATGATTTAGAGACATTGTGCAAAGAGGAATGGTCGAAGATCCCTCTTTCTGTGTTCTCTAATCTTGTGAAACATTATAGGAGAAGATTAGGTGCTGTTTTGTTGGCAAAAGGGGGTTGTACAAAGTATTAAACATCAGGGGTGCTAATAATTGTGGCACCCATTATTTGATGTAAAAGAATTATTTCTTAATGTGGGATTTTTTATCCACTGAATAAATGCACTTGAATTAAAGATTGGAATTTCCTCTTTTTTTTCCATTGTGGAAGCTAAAGAACACATTTTAACCAGACGTGCCAATTATGGAGGGCATTGTATATAAATGTTGTATGTAGAACTTTGACCCTGTGTTGATGTGCTATTAAGCATGCTGCACAATTATCCTGAAGGAAAATGCCAGTGTTGTGGCTTGCTTTTTTGAACTTTTTTTCCCCCTGGGGCAGAATAATTGTACAATACGCATAATAAGAATCAAAGAATATTGTGCATAAGGTTTAATTTCCTTTGAGTTGGGTTGAAATGAAACATACAAGACACTGTGTGTGCATACACGCACACATGTCTAATATATGGTTGAGTATGCCATAGCAAGTTCTACCTTTGGTAGCCATCAACAAGCTTCTGGCCGAATTTGGGTCGTATGTTTGACCCCTCTTTCTTCAGCAGACGATTTAAGACTACAGTTTGGTGCAGTTTGGCGCACGCACAGTACGCTGTCGGTTTATAATCTGGCAAATAACTTCCTTTCTACTCAGCATTTTTGAATTTATTTATGATGCAGGTTTAACTTTGGGCAAATACCCAACAACTGGCAAAGTTTCAATACATTCTGTCCATTACATAGACAGAGAAAATGGCATCAGCAGCTTTTGTTTACACTGCCCTCATCCCGCCAGGACACAAAAACTCTTATGTCATAAGTCTGGAACAATTTGTTTATTGTTTTCATTTTTCATTTGCTATATTTATTAGATTCTCCTGTTTCTGTGAGCAGGGGACAAAGAATACAGTTGTCCCTCGCTCCCTCACTGTCTGCCATCAGTGCAGTCCGCTGTCACATTTATCAGTCCAGTGTTAATAAAGTACATCCTATTTTTCCCCCCAGGTCGACGGGCGGGTGCATATTAGGGTGGGCCGGGTTGTCTCTCTTAGCGCGGCAGTGAGGGTTTGAATAATGCATGACCTGTTCATCACTACACAATGCTCTTAATTACAATGAACCCTTTCCTTTTTTACCATACTGGTCATTTTTGGCCCAAACTCTATTTGAAAGCAACTGGAGAAAAATAGCTCGGCTTTTCTCAGTTACTGTGATTGTTGTCCAGTAAAGTGTTGGAGTTGGTTTGTAGCTAGCAAACATGGGAGCAAGTACTTTGTCTTTCTGCTTAAGAAACTCCTAAACCTCTTTAAAAGTTCTTCTCACTACTCCTAACAACTATTCACATTAGAAGCTCTTTTAAGGGTGAGGAAAAGGAATAGGATCTATTCAGGAATAGATTTTATCTTTACTAGGGTCTTCTTTTTAATTTCAAGGGGAATTTTTGGAAAAATAAGAATTTTCTTAGAATTTTGTGACTACAAGCAACTCTTTGCACCAATGTTTCTTTCTTTTTTTTTCTTTTTTTTTTATGAATACAACCACAGATCTTTTTTCATTTTCCCAATTTAACATTGGACCAATTAAGACGGTGATTATTCCCAAGATCATCTTCCCCGTTACTTTTCAAGGTATCTAATTCTCCCTACTTACTGACGCTGAGGAGGACAAAGATTTTTTCTTATAACCCCTTTAGCATCTAATTGCAGCTTAATCACTGAACCCAGAAGGCATTGGGAAATCCAGGGAGTAATGGAGCCAAAGTGGGAGACCTTAAAGCTTCTGATTTGCAAATATCTATAGAAGTGTGAACTGGGAATATAAACTCATTCATCTGTCTGTTCAAATGATGCAAAGTTGTCATCCATATATAGTTTGTATAATGAGGTAATACATTGCTTTAATAATGTGTCAATCAAAGTGGGATTTAACCGCTGATTCTTTGATACCCGAGCTGCAAGTGAAAGGCCATTAAGAGAGACGTCTGACCTGAATTGACGCCAAATCTTCAGTGTGTACGACGAGGTTTGATGTGAAATTAGACTTAGAGAAGCATCCGTGTTTCTTAAGTTACCATTTGTAATGTGCTTAGGGAGGGAGTTTGGGCAGCTGCCTTCTCCATGATTACCCAAATAGGGGCAGATGAATCATCTTTTCACTGATCTAAAATTATTAATGATGAACATAAGAAGTTACAGTGGTTAATGCCATTACACCCCAGGTTGCCTTTTACTCTATAGGAAGATTGAGATTTGACTGTTTAAGAAAAGATGTAGTTTGAAAGATTTAGAGGGCCCTGAAAGAAATACAAGAAAAATTAGACAAGGTCTTTATTGTATTGATCATCGCACCGAATGAAAACGATAAAGTATGCCAGCGTTCAAAGTCTAGTTTCTGATGCAGCAGAGGCTGATAATTGGTTTGAATAAAGTCTTTACATTTATGGATAACACATGCCTGCAGATATTTGAATTTCTTGTGGTTAATCCAAAAAGGGATTGAAAAGATATAATCTCTTAAAAGGGAAGTGACAATTATCATGTAATTCACTCTTCTGATGACTGACTTTATAGCCTGAAAGTCTACAGATTCCTTGAGCTTCTCTAATAGTTATAAAAGGCTTAATGCTGAATCAGACATACTATACAGTATTATGGCAGCACATCATCTGCATATGATGACACAATTAAATATATATATATATATATATATTAATTTGATCAGATCCTCTCAAGGCTAAAGGGGACATGAGTCCTTGACTTGTGACATGTCGGATCTCAAAACAGTCGTCATTGGGGAGACAAAACCCTCAAATTCATGGTATAAAACCAAATTTCGTGTGTTTGGGTATAGTGGGTCCACATAAAATATTCATAAATCATCAAATGTTTTACAAAATGAATAATGATGTTTAAAATCCCATTTTGTAATGTGGGATGATTGACCGGTGGATGGTCTCCATTCTATGAGTCAGGATTTTTAGCATCTGTGTTCAAAAGTGGTACAAGTTGCATTCTAGATGGTTTTTTATCATTTCTTAAATATTACTGTAATAACTTTCTGATGCATACTAGGATGTAGTAAGATTGTTGTTAAATACTACCTAAAGACTGATAAAAGCATCAGTGCATTTCAGGAAAAAAAAAAACTTCTGCAGGATATCTATCTGAGCCCACAGACATGCTGCTCTTCATTTTCAAGTTCCCTGTTCTAACTCCAGAGCGGATATCAGGAGAGAGATATTATATAATAAATTCTCAAAGTCATACTGGACATGTAATTGGTACTGTAAATGCTACACATACATTAATTGATTCCTACACAACCCATAAAGATGGCAATGGATCTTCCATAGAAAGCTTATAGACTGCAGTTGCTAGGGGTTCAATTGAGTTCAATGCAACAGAGGCTGAATTTAAACTATATTAACTTCAGAAATGACCTGTACTTAGAAGTTGGCCATACTGTAAGTTCCTGTTTACACAGTTGTGCTGTTTCACTTGTACAATTTAAATAAAGTTGTAAATAATATTTTTTAAAATAATTTCAGAAAAAAGAAGTAATAAGTAATAAAGTAATTTCTGTGCAACTTATTCAATTTGGCAATGTAATCTTTTGCTGGTCATTTTTTGATTCACACTTTAATTATTTAGGTAAGTTTAGAAATTCTAAATTCGTGTTCTAAAATTAATGAAATTAGAATAGGAAAAAAAGACGATGATACTTAAATAATTAAATAATAAATAACAGTTCAATAATTAACCACACAATTTACACAGCATTTTAATGTTTACTAAATACTTTAATAGTTTTTGATACTGTAAAAATATAGATATATAGATGCATGATGTACATCCGAGATGAAATATTAGTGCTACTGTGATGGACTGTATAGGAAACTGCAATGCCCAAAAACTCAATTAAATCCACAGTCTCCTTATGATTCATAGCTCTAGCATAGAGTGATAGAATTTATGCAGAAAGAAATTGCTTTGTAGAAGCAATTATACCTTGAACACAGTTTTTATGCAATGACATAATTCCAATCTGCAAATTCCCACTCAGAATGCAATGCTGGTTTTTATATTTTCAATAAACTTGTTCACCTGACTTTCGTAAGTGTCATTTGAATCTTTTTCTACGAGATTAGTCTTCAGCAAGGTGAATTCAAATGAATGGAAAAAAATTATCCAGCTCTAGTAGTTAAAGCGACATTGTACTCCAACGGTATGAATATGCATAGTGTTCTTTTTCTGTATTCATTGAAAAATGGTAGCGATTCCATTATTGGGAAATTAAGTAGACGCCATGTAGTATTTCACTCCATTCAGGTGGCAAACAGATTTGATATGTACAGACTATGTGGTGTGTATGTCCTTTAATGTTTTAACCAAAATCTACTGTATTTCTCATATCCTGTTCAAACATTCAAGTCAACTGGACACGTGATAACTTGGAATACGGTTCAAATAGCATTCAAATCATAATTAATCTTTTCCGGTTGAAAACAAATACAGTAAGTATACTTTTTTCTGCTCTGAAAAATCTCTCACTATATAATATAGCTTTTCCTTTGTTTCAAAAAGTTATTCCACCATCTTCAAATGTGGAAATCCATGTGTTTGCATCTCATCCTAATCCCTGCTCGTCAGTCTTTTTCTTTATCTAAAGTAGTTATGACCTTCAAACTGATTCTCTTTCTTTGTTTTTTTTCCTTTTGTGTTTATGTAACTAGCCAAATAAAGGTACTGAGCCAAAGTGCATTTCTGGTGAGCAAACCTTCTTTCTTCCACCATACTGACTTCTTTAAAAGCAGCCCTTAAAAGTGTCCTTGTACGGGCACGGGTGCCTCCAGGACAACAGGAGACAACAGTCAGAGATGCCTTCGCTACTGTGAAATCAGCCCAGGACAGGGACAGAGTGACGCTACATCCATGTTGCTCAGTGGAAGAACCCTTGAAACACTGTTCGGTAAAACCGATGGACTACAAAAGCCACGTCTGGGAGTAAACTTGCCCTGCCTGCCTCCCACCCCAGAGCTAGAGCATCGCTGGCCAGAAACAGGGAGCCGAAACATCAAGCTTTCTCACTGCCCTGGAAATGGAATTGGCACTGACATTGGTAAATCTTTTACTTATCTACTGTAGGTGAAGAGCTGATCAAAGCAGTGCAAATAATTAAAAGTACGCTACAATAGCCTTCCCTAATGCTGTCTCCTGATTTCTTATTTTTGGTCGTCACTGTATTTACTTATCATTGTAAATAATAAATACCAATCATTTCAAGAGGATTAATCACAAATCCATATGAATACTGAATAAATATTTAACATATTTGTAAATTAAAAGTATAAGATACAGACTTCTGGCTGAATTCCTGAATATATTTACGCTATAACTATTCTACACTAGTAATGGATATTTGTGGGGGGGGGGGGGGGGGGGGGGGGGGAGCCCTGAGAAAATTAAAGTATTAACAAAAGTTTGCCTGGAGGCCATTACCCCAGTACAACTATTAGAATTTATTTCACTGACTTCATTGAATATTCAGGAAAAAAACACAAGAATGAAAAAACAATAATAATAAACTCAAGCCTCTGTTTTATCCCGAATCAGTCCTTAAGTAAGTTGTAAGGACGATCACATCCACGTTTTATCATATTTTACCATGTTTGGTACAAGAGTTTGATTTAATATGTAAACAACAACCGTTTATGCAGCAAAGTGCAAATAATATTTCACAAAAACACAGCATCTGCTATATAATAGAAAAAAATATAGAATTATTTTGTGCATCTCTCTAGCTTTATACTGAATTTCTTTTCTCTGCTACCAAATAAGAACTTTCCACCGGCTGCAGTAATTACTTGAACCTACGAAATGCTGCCTGAAGAAAATGCATACATTTGCTTGTGCGCGGCTGTTTGGAGTTTGAGTGACTGAAAATACAACTGAAAAGTTTTTAAAAGTTTTTTACACCCAAGAACGAGCCAAAAATATAAAGTCATACAGTGGCACATCGGCAGATGAACAACTTGCCTTGCGAATTGTTGCCTTAAGAGCTCAAATTTTGCAAGAAATTCACCACGGCATGCGAGCCGGTCGCGCATACTCCTTGTCACATGTGGCCGTGAGTACTTTCAGGAGGCGTTCAAAACTTGATTGCGTCAGTGAGAAGCCAAGAGAAACGAGTCCATGTATTCATTTTGTCTGTGTCTTTTTTTTTTTTGCATTTGTGTAAGATTTAGTGAAGACAGCACCATGGGTCCCAAGAACGTCATCAAGTACAGTAGCAAGGAAGAAAACGGGGGAAAAGAAGAATCATAAATTAAGGTTAAGTGAGGTTTAAGTCTATTTATTTCATATTTTACTTTATTTACATGTCTCTTCTAAATGTTGTGATTGTTCTTTTATAGGAAAACATATAATTATAGTGTTGTAAATTGGTAATATTAGTACTATTTTTGGGTGGCTGGAACGGATTATCTGCAATTTCATTATTGGGAAAATGCGTTTCTCACCTCCAGAATTAATTTCTCCAGATTAAATTCGTATGCCAAGGTACCACTCTGAGTTTTAACCCAGGTATATTGTACATATATTTGGCCAATGGTGGCTCAGTGGTACATTTCTTGCCCACCATGCGGAAGGCCCAGGTTCAATTCCCAGCCAATGGCCAAACCCCAGATGCAGTGCCAGTCCCAAGCCTGGATAAAATATGGGAGGTTCGAGTCTGGCAGGGCATTTGGTGTAAAAACTTGTTTGCAAAAAGTTGTGTGCAGATCATATGGTCTGCTGTGCCGACCACTTCATCACTGGAGCCGAATGATCAATATGTTGCACAAGACTTTTGTTCTGTTCCTAATTTTTTTTTTTTTTTAAAGATTGCAAGTGTAACATCATGTGAAAAAACAAGTCATAAGAGCAAAAACGGATAACTGTGTGAAAACCCAGAGAAAGAAACAGGTAATGAAGCAGTAATAAAACAGATGCTTTGTCTTTTGCAACCGAGGAAAACAACTAAGCTTGAGTTCAAAACAATCAGAATACAAACGAGAAGACCAGAACTCGATTCCGGATGTGAACAGAAACCAAGAAGTAAGAAACTTAAAAATAACAAAAGTCTGCCGGGGGGTAATCCTGACATAAAGTAGACCACACAGTACATAATGTTTTTATATTGCAATATTTTTATATGTTTTCCCCATCTATCTATACATATAATAATACTAATAAAACTGTATAGTTGGTGTGTCTGTGCATTGAAGATATTTAAAAATATATATATAAGACATCAAGGTGGTTTTTTGAATTGTTGTCTGTCTGCTTGCTTGTGAACGCATCACGTAAAAACAACTGAATGAATTTTAATGTGGTTTCCACAGGTGTATTTGGCCGAGCTTGAGATAACATACAGGCTTTGTTTCATTAAAATGCGAAGAAAGGATATGCAAATTAAAAAATTTAAATGAAAACCGCCCTTATATAAAAGAAACAAATCACAAATAATCGACCTTGAAAAACTATTAGTTCATCTCAAAATTCAACAGATGGCGCTGTACATTTTTTAAAACGCGCTTATGAGTGTGCAATTAAATTCCATGCGAACAAAGTTGCAGGCACATCTAGTCTCTAATGAACCATGAGCCATACCACCCACTACATATTGTTTCTGGGTGTGCTTCTGACAGTGGCTTAGATTTTAGGCATAAACAAGGAAGCTTCAGCAATGAAACTAAAAGATGATCGAGAAAAAATAAAATAAATCATAAAAATGTATTTTTCTTACCTCCATCCCCAGACCCTGAGCTGCTATCTGCAAACAAAAGAAAATAATTATGGTTAGCACGTTGCTGTACTCTGTTATATGCACAATACAAATGCATAAACAGATAAATATAACTTTACATGTACTTTAAAGAGACAAACTTACTATGAAGTTCACCAACAAACAAGATTTCAAGTGATGATTTTTAGGTTTTATTACTTTCTTTATTTCATTCTTCTTTTTTTTCTTTTTTTTTTCATCTGTAAAAACATAGTTTGTGCCTCCGAGTGGCGCAGTGGTTAAAGCGCTCGCCCTATCATCCGGAGACCGCTAGTTCGAATCCCGGGTGGTGCTGTAACCTCTCGCATCCGGAGGTCTAGAGAGAGCTGATTGGGAGGGATGAGAGGTACTTAGTGCTCCCACATTACTCACGGCTCTACAGCCAATCAGGGGCGTCTGTGAGCTCGCGCAATGGAGGGAGTGTGTTACGCCGCCCCCAACGGTGCGCGAGCGAGCAGTTCGAAAAGATGCGGTCGGCTGGCGTCACGTGGTTCGGAGGAAAACACGTGATAGTCTTCGGCCCTCCCGGCTGAGTGGTAGTAGTAGCCTTAATGCGGGAGCCCCCTAGTGACGGGGAGGAATTGGACACGACTAAATTAGGGAGAAAATCGGGGAAAAATCCAAAAAAAAAAAAAAAAAAACATAGTTTGTTAAGGAGCCATTAAGTGGCACACACAGAAACGCCTCACAATCACCCAACAGGAAGGGGTTTAGTGTTTAGCTTACAGTTAAGACTTTTAAGCGCATCATAAAGATGTCTACCAAGAGAGCAAAGTATAACGGAAGAGAGCAAAGACATGCATCCTTTGTGTTGCATTTATTCACTCACAACTGGCATAATGTTCGGGGAAAATGCAATATGTATGATGTCTTTAAACGCCTTTGAAATTATTGTAAGCAGGAAAGCATGATGTCTGTTAACTACAATCCCAAAGTAGTTTAATCCTATCTTACCATTGAATCTTTAAGCATGTTACTGATCTGAGGAAACAATTGTACATTATCTTATTTACTGTATTGTGCAGAAGTGTTGCCTACATACAAAACTTGCCAGCAAAGATACGAAAATGAAACTTCTATTAAAAGCAGAATAAAATGAACACAGTCAGTGGCTGGTGTGAGAACTCTTTGCTTGGAAATGATCAGCAGCGTTAAAAACAGATGTGTTTTATAAGTAAAACAGCTGTTAGGTTTTACTGAGTGTGCTGGAGAATATGACTTCTTCTGGTAACTTTATAACACTCTCTTCTTTCTGTTTTTATATGCACAGAAGTGTATATAAAATATCTGGATGCCTTCGGCATTGTTTTACAGTTTACCTCAAAAGGTCCTACAGTGAAAATCTGCTATGCTACTCATACTGTGCCTTGAGTTTCCATAATCAAAATGATCTCAAGAACCATTCAAGCCCCACTGACTTAGTTTTTTTTTGTTTGGTAATTTGTATAATCTGCAACATTTGATCATTTGTCTTTGGAATTTGTATGGTATTGTATCCTTACAATTCTGGCATCAATCTGAAGAATTGGTAATAATTAAATTGCTTTGAAGCATCGTAGTCATCATCATCATCATCATCATCAGATTTTTGGGCATTGTGAATCCATTTAATAGCCCTAATGCTTATTGTCTGATTTGCCTACGGTAACTGCATTTATTACAGGTTTTTGGAGTCTTAAAAACTACTAAAATTACCCCATTAACCATCAAACAAGACAAAATCTTTTTTTTTTTCCTGCCAATTTTCTGCTCCATCACTCCATTCCAGTAGGTTGTAGTAATTACTTAGGTTTGGGTCTGTTTTTCTCTGACAGCTGAAGCAAATGTCATAGTGGCATGGTGGCTTAGTGGTTAGCACTCTGTGCAGGGTGTCCCCCGCCTGATGCACTCCTGGGATAGGCTTACGGCCCCCTGTGACCCTGAATAAAGTGGTATAGACGGCGAGTCTGGGAATCAATTGTTCCAGTCAAAATGATAAATAATTAAATAAAACCAGAAATAAATAATGTGTAAATTTATACATACACATACAGTGGCAAGAAAAAGTATGTGAACATTTTGGAATCCAGACACTGATCTGATCTTCATCCAAGTCAAGGTCACTGACAAATATAATGTGCCTAAAATAATAATAATAACAAATAAATAACTAGTAATAAACTAAGTAATAACTGGTTGTAATAACTTGGGCTCCCTGTTGAGTCCGGTTCCTCTCAAGGTTTCTTCCTATTACCATCTCAGGGAGTTTTTCCTTGCCATCGTCTTGCTCATCCTTATCATTTTGATTCATACACGTTCGCTTCTCATACAAACTTATATAATTCTTTTGATTGTGTAAAGCAGGTTTGCGACATTGTCAATTGTTAAAAGCGCTATACAAATAAAATTGAATTGAATTTTATGACAAATTAATGCAGAAAATCATGAAATTCCAAAAGGTTCACATACTTTTTCTTGACACTGTATATACACACATACACACTGTTTGTAGTAAGACACATAGCGTAGAGCCAAAAAGATTATACTTTGCATCAGCGCCTGCTGCTGTGTGTACTGCATTATCGTAAAAAATGCCACCTTGAGAAACACCTGAGACAGCAAAGACACCACTCACAGCACCGCTCTGGACTGTAACCCGGCATATCCACCGCCGATTTACCTCCAAAATATCCCTCCCTTCAGCCAGTCGGCTTTCAGCGCACGTTGCGCACGACTAGTATTGTGCTGTTGTGATAAAATTTCACAAGTACTTTGACGTATGGTTTTGTTCTTGTTCTGTGTATATTGCCAAGGACAGGCCACTTGGGACAATGTGTGTTAAGACCCTACAGGTAGCCACTTGCAGCTATCGTCAGGGGTCCAAGAATAAAGTGTTTGGAATGATTATTATCAGCAGGGGCTTATTATTATTAGCAGGAGGGTTATTATTTGGAAAATTATTGTTAGCAGGGGTCTGATGCAAGGATGGCTTTGGACTGCATGGGTCCAAACAGGTTGTCTGTGATGGCTTGAGGCTGCAATCACTGGAATAGTCGTAGGATTGCTTTTCTTAACCGGTGCTCAATGGGGTTGAGGTCAGGGCTCTGTGTGGGCCGGATAAGTTCTTCTTCCACTAAACTCATCAAACTATGTCTGTGTGGGGAAGGCCCTTTCCATTCCAACGTGACCGTGCGCCAGTGCACGAAGCTGGAAGCATAGCATATTGTCCAGCATTAAGATTGCGCCTCACTGGGTAGAGGGAGCCCGATTGAAACAACCTGAATATAATAATTAACAGGTTTGGCCAAATACAAGTGCATCTTAAATAGTCCTACAGTTATCATAAGTCATACGACAAGTAATCACTCATCTTAAGATGCATAACATAATGAGTGGGATCGTTTAATGATCTCAATTGAATGAAATCACTGCATTTATTAATTGAATTAATTGAATAACACAATGTTTGCGTTAGGACTCACCTGGATCGCAGGGTCCGGAAGAGACGAGAGAGATGTGACGCTGCTGTGTGCAGGCTGCTTGTCTCAGGTAGCACTCATTCTGATAGGTGTCTCCGTTCGAGCCGCACACAGGGATGTATTTTTCATGACACTGTTGTAAAAGTCAGACACCACATTTGAAATACATTATGATAAGTGTGTAGCTTGAGTTTTGTGTTAAGTTCCACACTGTGCACTCTGTGGGTTTGTGAGTGTGAATGTGGAGTTTCCTTTAAGAGTTGAATAATCAGCAACTATACATGTAAAAGGCATGAAGAAGAAGAAGAAAAAAAAAAAAAGTTACCTGAAACTGGCATACACATTTCGGGTCAGCACCACTGTCCCTGCAGATTCCACCAAAGCGACACGTGGATTTGTCACACACTCGCAAATCACTCTTCTTCTCAGACAAATCTGGGATTTAAAAAACAAACAAACCAAAAAAAAAACAGCTTAGCATTCAAACACACACAACGTGTCTCAGTGATTTGTGATGATGTGTTCTTCCTAAGAGGTCTCAAGCTCTGGCCCCAGGGGAAATACTGGTTTTATAGCTGAGCATGTGCCGACTTATTAATTAATGTACCTTTCACCAAGGCAGTGAATTCATCCAAGGTACGCTATGTGATACTGGCTATCCATCAAATAACCTGACCAGCTAATGCTAGCTCCCTCTCCCTCCACAGACCCTAGTGCTGCTAGTTAGGCAGGGACTCATGGAGCAACAACGCTTACCAAGACTGCCTGTCTCATGAAGCTATCTATAGTAAAAAAATAAATAAATAATCATAGGCTGATTGCCTGCGATTCTCAGCTGACGGTACTGCACTTATGTTCTTGACCATAAAGAAAATGTATGACTTTCTGCATCCTGGGAGGACAGTCGCTGATATATCCTCGTTTGACAGGCACATGTTTAATGTGAAATAATGGGAAGACAGAAGGGAAGGGATTCCGGCAGCGTGAAGCACACACTACAGTCACAGTCAGACGTTTACATATGCCAAACGTCTGGCCAAAGAAAATTAAAAAGTCTACCTGGATTTAACCAAGCAAATAGTTAATTATTGCAAAATGATATGACGGGTGGAAATCCATTACACCTCATCCTCCAAATAACATCATTCCTACAGTAAAGCATGGAGAGGTTAATATCCTGCTATGGGGTGTTTCTCTGCAGCATGAACTGAAGCAGTGGTTCGGGTAGAAGGAAAAATGTATGAGATAAAATACTGCAAGGTCTAGACGTGCAAAGCTTTGTGTTCCACTGATAAGGTGATTAGC
This sequence comes from Clarias fuscus, assembly GCA_030347435.1. Taxonomy (NCBI): domain Eukaryota; kingdom Metazoa; phylum Chordata; class Actinopteri; order Siluriformes; family Clariidae; genus Clarias; species Clarias fuscus. The sequence continues at coordinate 5,845,435 of CM059207.1, read as the reverse complement.
GTTAAACCTTTTCTAAATCAGTGATTCTGTTCTGTATTTTCTTTCTATTTTGTTTCAGACATGTTGGTGTTACATCATTCAGTTCGATGATAAAAGTTGCACTGAGTAAATACATTTGGATAAAAACAGAAACTGTGTGTGTATTTTCTATACCCACTGTATGATGGCCACCACTTGGTCATGGCATTAGGCATGTCTGTTTTTAGAAGAATCAAATTATTGTCCTGCATCAAGAAATAAGAACTACGGAGAAACTTTCACAATCGTCTTAAGAACTAAAAAATGCATTATTAATTATTCATTTGAATTCTATTCAATTCACTGTATTTGTACAGTGTGAAAGCAGCTCTACAGAATCAAAAGAAAATATGAAATGGGTGAAAATATGAAATGTGTGAAAAAATATGTATGAATCAAAAAGAACAGATCATATGAACAGAATCTCTTCAGCTCTGAATGTGTTGAATGAGTGTAATGGGAGATCATTTAAGTTTTAGTAAAATCAAGTTGTAAAAAAACAAAAAAACAGTGAAACTCGTGCGTTTAAAAGTGAAAATAAGAGCATTTACACACATAATGTAAAGAGAACAAGGGATTAGGACTAAACAACGGTGGAGCCTTAAAAATACCATATCAGTGAGGCTTCAATTTGCTGGGGAGCATAAAGAACGGACTGTGGAGCATTGGAAATATGTCATGTGGTCTGATGAGTCCAGATTTGCCCTGTTCCAGGGTGATGAGTGCGTCAGGGTAAGAAGAGAGGAGGGTGAAGTGATGCATCCATCAAGCCTAGTGCCTACCGTACAAGCATGAGGGAGCATGAGGAATGATTTTCACACATGGATCGGCCACCACAGAGTCCAGACCTTAACCCTGTTCTGGAGAAAGCTTTACACAGCGCTCCGACTCGCCCATCATCAATAAATGTGATTCTGGGCAGAAATAAAGTTTGTGATCTGATTACAGAAATATAGATCTTCCCTTCCAATACCTCAGGTGGCAGAAGATTAACATCCACTCATTGGGAATAAAATTATGATGATTTTTTTTTTTTATCTGGCATAGAATTGAGTCAAATAATGCATACTTCTGGCTTTACCCTAACAGATAATGTCATTCCCCCAGCCGTCTGTGCACTTTTATTGAGTTTTGTGGGCATCAGAACAAGCCAATGAGCTGCATCACAAACACGTATAATGTTACACGTATAAAGTGATCAACATCTGCACATGCATACAAAGACAATCAGGCTTTCTGAAACTTCTTTCAGTGAAAAAAATGTTAGTTTGGTTTGGCTTATCAAATATTCACATACATATATTTTTACATAAAAAAAAAAGTGTTTATCTCAATAGCGTTCATTGTCGCAAAGCAGCTTTACAGAATCAAAAGAAAGTTATGGAAATTGTTAAAGTTAATGAAATGTGTGAAAAAATAGGTATGAATCAAAAGTAATGTTAGCATATAAATTATCATTAGCCACCTTAGCATTTTAGCTAGGCTAAAGCCAAGCTAGCTCGCTTGTAGGAACTGAGGTAAGTTGACATGTTCCAACCAACAGTCAGGCGCTGTTTGCTCTACTCATTGGTCCATTTCTGGATTCACCGGAGTGTAGAAAGAATCAACTCCTGCCAAGGTGGCAACAACCAGAGCTCCCACCATTGAGCTTCAAAACTGATCTTCAGAAAACCTATGAGAGACCGCATGGAGGGATCGTCCAGTTCTTTTTATACAGTCTATAGGGTGAAACCAAAGTTTTCTTGGCTTTCCATTAATTCTGATATTCACTCCTAAGAGTTAAACCTACAAGTCACCAATATATGAAAATAGGACATGTTATGCCTCTGTATGGGGTAGTACTGGAAACATATGAAGCAATCCTGACAAAATGAAGGAGTTAATACAGTGGAACCTTGGATTACGAGCATAATTCCGTATTCCAAAACACTCGTAAACCAAGTCTAATTTTCCCATAAGGAATAATGAAAACTCAAATTATTTGTTCCACAGCCCAAAACAATAAATACATAAAAATAATTAATACAATATATAAAGTAAAAATAAAACAAATTAACCTGCACTTTACCTTGAAAAAAAAGTAAAAAGAAATCCCGACAGATAAGTGTTTCCGTTTGTGCGCGCAGATGCCGTGTGTGTGTGTGTGTGTGTGTGTGGAATTAGCCCCTTCCCTCGCTTCATCTTTCACAGTAAAACTTCTCCTCCCCCCACCTCACTTTTTAAGTTTCACAACAAACACACACACATTGGAAACACTGTTTTAAGGGGGAAAAAAAATCTCTCTAATGACACTCGTGTGAGCGCATACTAACGGAATCACTGCTGTAAAGTAAAAAAAAAACAAAGAACAAATGAACCAGCACCTTAACTTTTGAAAAGAATTGCGACAGAGCAGAGTTTGTGTGTGCGTGTGTGAAGCCGGGGAGGGGGTGAAAAGGCGAGAGAGTGTGTGTGTCATTGTCAAATTACGCACGCGCACACACATAGGAGAAAAGCTGAAACAGAGATGGAGACGTTGATTATACCAGTAAGAGACGAGCACTAAGACCCAGCAGGGGAGACGATTACCCACAATTCCGCAGCGCAAGAGAGAGAAAAATCATTGGCTCAGTTGTGATCATGTGACGCTCGGTGTCAAAATAAGAGGCGTATGCGTGATAGATGATACTCGGTACTCGTAAACTAAGACTTTCTCTCGGGTTCCAAGTCAAAATTTATTAAAAATCCTTGCTCATCTTGCGGAACACTCGCAAACCGCGTTACTCGCAGGTTCCACTGTATATAAAAAATTAAGCACTGATCATATGGAAGTACTGGATTTTACAGAATGGACACCGCCCTAGCAAACACACACACACACACACACACACACACACACACACACAAAAAAAAAAAATTCTTAACCTGGAAAGGATCCCCACAAAATAAAGCACTGGGAGCACAAAGTAATAATAAAAAAAAACATGTTTGAAAAAGGCACAACTTATGAAAAAACACATAAGCATTGGGAAAAAAACATCACAACAAGATAAATAGTTTTGTTTCTCAGTTCAGTTACAAGAACTCGCCTCTCTCACTGCATCTTCAATTTCTAATCCTGTCCAACCTCAACTCTCCCAAACACAAAGGCAGCATCATTATCTCTACCGTCTCCAGCTCCGCCTCCTGTTTTTTCGTCAGTGCCGTACAACACAGCTGGTCTCATTCACCTTCCTGTAAACTTTCTCCTTCACCGTTGCAGATAAACTTCTATCACAAATCACTCCTGATACTTTTCTCCACCTTGCCTGCACACTCTTGTTTTACTTCTCTACCCTATAAACCAGGGTATTATTTTGGACATTTGATCCCAAATAATTAAACTCGCCCACATTTACCACCATTTCCTTGCAACTGCACCCTTCTGCCCTTCCTCGCTTCAGTAATGCACATGCACTGTCTCTCAACCTGTGATCTTGACCATTGCATAAGAACAAATTGCTAATATCTATTCGTACATCACACCTCACCAATGTCACATTGTCCTCGTCATTATCCTGCACCACCCTCACATACTTGCTCTACCACTCCCGACGTCCTCATGCAATACCCCAACTCCGCATTGGGCCCCTGCAATATGACTTCTACAAATCCACAACTCCTTCTGTCGTCCACTATATTCTCAATTTACACTTACAGAGCAACCAAAACATCTGTACTGCTCCTTCCTGCTGTGAAACCATACTGCTGTTCACAGATCATTACTTGTACCCTCAGCCTAGATTCCACTTCTCCTTCCCATACGGTGTGGCTGATCAACTTTATCTCCTTTATTCTTGAAAATTACTACCAGTGCACCACTTCTCCACTGTCTCGCTTCCAAAGTTTTTGTTAAACATTGTGGTTAAAAACTTCACGGTCTTCTCTCCTAAACATCCCTGTGCTTGTATCGTTACATCATCAGGATTAACAATCTTTTCATTCTTCGTCCTTTTCGTATCTGTCTCCACTTCAACCTTACCACGCTTCCTGATTCACCATTCCCAAGGAACTCATTATTTCCAACTTTCTCTCTCTTATTTTCTGTATTCATTAGCTCCTCAAAGTACTTCATTTACCTTATCAAAATGTTCTCCTTGCTTGTCATCACATTTCCATCTGCATCATTTATCACCCTAACCAGCAGCACATTCTTCCCAGCCTGGTCCCTATATATTAAATGCTGGCGAAAAGTATTGAGACAAAAGTGAAATTCAATATTATAGTGAAATTCTCAATTTTTGCAAAATAATCACAAAAAGATCATAAAAATTATGAAATTGCTATACAACAATCAATATTTAGTATCAGGTCAGTCATTGTTCAAATGCTGCTGGATCCGGGTGGGCGTAGAGTCAAGAAGACATCTGCAGTACTCTGGTGTCACTTGCTCGAGCCATGCCTGATTGATTGCTTCCTGAAGATCATGTTCAGAAATATTTTCTTCCATCCATTAACTAAACCAGCAGATTCTAAACTCCAGCGCAACTATTTAGCCAGACAGGCCAGAGCCAATAAGTGACATCACCCTGTTTGTGCACAGGAAGAAATCTGATACTGTACATGGTATACTGCATGTTATCTTAATACTTTTGGGCACCACTGTAGTTCAAAAATCGAAATGCCACACAAAATAAACTCAATTCAGAACTGAATAGTTTTTTTCATTTCGTGACATTATGTTCATGTCACTAAATCTTTATTTAATTTGTAATGTTCATTTTTATTAGAATGTTATAATGTTCTTTGCTTTTGGAGTGTGTACCCTTCAGCAACAACAACAGCAACTAACTTGACCACAGCATAACTCTGAAATGGCTCTTGTATTTTGACCCAAAATACACTTCAGTTTTAAATACTGTACCATATACAGTACAGTACAGAATACATTTAAATCTATTTGATTAATGCCTGAGAAAACTTTAAGATCGTTCAGTTTAGTAAAGTAATACATTTCAAATACGTACAGAAATAAAAGTGCAATAAATACATGCGCACATTTCCCGCATCAAATTCTGCCACTTTATTTCTCTTTGGGGAAGATTTATACCCAGCAGTTGATGAGTCTGACATGATCAGCACGGCTTGATTTGATTAAACTTCTGATGTTATAAACACTACCGTCATTCAAATTCTGTTTCATCTTTTTTTCTCCCCAAATCAGGGTGATTTTCTTTACAGTGGTGCCAAACACATAGAACTCCTCTGCCAGCACGTCTAGTGCCCTTAAATACCCTTCAAATACAGTATGAATAGAAAATCTGAAACAATTAACTGAAGTACTATTACAAACATCTGATCTTGTTGTGACTATGACCCTGTTTGAATTCATTCCAAAATACAATTGGACCAGCGGCATACTGTGAAAATTCCATAAAAACTCTGCACAGTGAGTCATATCTGGTGCCTTATTATCTTGTGTGGCATAACAGCACAGTGGGAAAGGTTGCTGCATTCCAATAACACGATCCTGAGATGCACAAAGTTCGATCTTATTCCAGGGCATTAAAAATGCATGATTAAATTACACTGCCTGGCCAAAAAACGCTGCTGCTTAGATTTAACAGGAAGAAATTTGGGGATTATTACTGCAGTGATCATCCAGCAACAATGCTTTTAACACTAATTGATGCAATAGGTAGCTTCTCATTTCTTTAAAAAAAAAAAAAAAAAACGCATCCCACGGTTGCGTCAAAGACATTATTTTGAAAAGAGATCTTACTGGAATTGGGATACGAACTGTCAAATGCATTATTAAACCCTGGAAGGACAGAGATAATCCTTTAAGATTGTGAATGTGGTAGTGGGGAAAAAAGACCATGATCTGAGGTTATTTAAACACTTGGTGAAGTTGCATCACAAAAAGGGTTTAAACTGATATGGAGCAAATACAAAGGAGATTTAGAGAAATTGAGAACGATCATGTGGTCTGATGAGCCCAGATTGACCGTATTCCAGAGCTACTGTATGGGCGTGTCAGGGAATGAAGGGAAGCACATGAAGCGATGCACCCATCATGCATAGTGTCCACTGTACAAGCCCTACATGGCAGTGTTATGATCTGGGGTTGCTTCAGTACGACCAGGTTATCGCACAAATGTATTTTTTCTTCCCTAAAGGCACAGAAATAACAATGCCAAGATTTACTGGGCTGAAATTGAGAATGATGTTCTGGAAACACAAGGAATCGCTTTCTTACATGAATTTGTCACAAAGTTGTGAAGCTGCCTAAGGTTGTCAAAACAACGTCATAATGCCAGGCGGTGTACTAAACGCCACAGTTATACACAACTAAACACATTTGATAAGCAAAAATCTGAGGACGATGCATAAAAAGCTCTTCTGACACTGTAGCTTTTTGTACCCAATATAATATATAAATATAATATATATATATACACACGTGGACAAAATTGTTGGTACCCTTCGGTCAATGAAAGAAAAACTCACAATGGTCACAGAAATAACTTTAATCTGATAAAAGTAATAATTAAAAAAAATTCTATGAATGTTAACCAATGAAAGTCAGACATTGCTTTTCAACCATGCTTCAACAGAATTATTTAAAAAAATAAACTCATGGAACAGGCCTGGACAAAAATGATGGTACCCCTAGAAAATACTGAAAATAATGTGACCAAAGGGACATGTTAATTCAAGGTGTGTCCACTAATTAGCATCACATGTGTCTACAATCTTGTAATCAGTCAGTGGGCCTATATATAGGGCTCCAGGTAGTCACTGTGTTGTTTGGTGACATGGTATGTACCACACTCAACATGGACCAGAGGAAGCGAAGGAAAGAGTTGTCTCAGGAGATTCAAAAGAAAATTATAGACAAGCATGTTAAAGGTAAAGACTATAAGACCATCTCCAAGCAGCTAGATGTTCCTGTGACTACAGTTGCACATATTATTCAGAAATTTAAGATCCATGAGGACTGTAGCCAACCTCCCTGGACGTGGCCGCAGGAGGAAAATTGATGACAAATCAAAGAGTCGGATAATCCGAATGGTAACAAAAGAGCCCAGAAAGACTTCTAAAGAGATCCAAGGTGAACTTCATGCTCAAGGAACATCAGTGTCGGGTCGCACCATCCGTCGTTGGTTGAGCCAAAGTGGACTACATGGGAGACGACCAAGGAGGACACCATTGTTGAAAACAAATCATAAAATAGCCAGACTGGAATATGCCAAACTACATGTTGACAAGCCACAAAGCTTCTTGGAGAATGTCCTATGGACAGATGAGACAAAACTGGAACTTTTTGCCAAGGCACATCAGCTCTATGTTCACAGACGGGAAAAATGAAGCATATCAAGAAAAGAACACTGTCCCTACTGTGAAACATGGAGGAGGCTCTGTTATGTTCTGGGGCTGCTTTGCTGCATCTGGCACAGGGTGTCTTGAATCTGTGCAGGGTACAATGAAATCTCAAGACTATCAAGGGATTCTAGAGAGAAATGTGCTGGCCAGTGTCAGAAAGCTGGGTCTCAGTCGCAGGTCATGAGTCTTGCAACAGGACAATGACCCAAAACACACAGCTAAAAACGCCCAAGAATGGCTAAGAGGAAAACATTGGACTATTCTAAAGTGGCCTTCTATGAGCCCTGACCTCAATGCTATTGAGCATCTTTGGAAGGAGCTGAAACATGCTGTCTGGAAAAGGCGCCCTTCAAACCGGAAACAACTGGAGCAGCTTGCTCATGAGGAGTGGGCCAAAATACCTGCAGAGAGGTGCAGAAGTCTCATTGACAGTTACAGGAATCGTTTGATTGCAGTGATTGCCTCAAAAGGTTGTGCAACAAACTATTAAGTTAGGGGTACCAACAATTTTGTCCACGTGTGTAATATAAATACCTTACCGAACCACTGAAATTAAAGTGACTATTGATGCTCCTACACTTAAGAAACCATGGTCAGTAAGCTGTTTTTTTATTTTTTTTATTTATCTAACTGATTATAATTATAATAATTACTTGGTGGTTTGTCCACAGAGGTACATGTACAGTACTGTGCAAAAAGTATTAGAACTCGATATATAGTTAGTTAAATAACTGCTGTAGAGCAAGGACGTCTTCAAAAAAATCAGTAATTAATGAAACAATGTCTTAAAACCTAGTCTCTGGTACAATTTGTGCAGTTTTATATGGAAATTAGCTGCTTAGTTTTACTGAGCATCCTGCAGGACCAGACAGAAGACTTCTGAGTCACACCTGCTTCTTTTATCATGCATGCAAAACCCAGAAGCTTTCTCTTTTTTTGGCTGAAAAGTGAAAAGTTATATAAAATCTTATATAATATATAATATGCTGCTTTCTTTTCTGGCTTGGATCTATTTATTTATTTTTTGACTAATGTTTACAAATCAGAAATGTACCGACTTAATAATTAAATCATGAAATAAACATATATAGCAAAGTTTGTACATAAAAAAAGGTGCCAAAGACATGTGCACATATACATACATATGGTATCATCCATTCAAGAAAACATTAGGTTAATCTTCATAAATTCACATTTTTATTTACTTTTTTTTTTACGATCACAACAACAACAAAGTCTTATTTACAGCAATGAACACGAATTAATTCTAATAATGCAACAAAGGTAAACAAAGTCAAGGTGAAAGTCTAGACACTATATCTACAATGTACAGAACCATTGCTGTTGTAAGATATATTGTAAAGAAAAGGGGCATTATGCAGTGCATCACATCTACACAATTGATGTGCCGCACAGAGGCCTTGATAACCAAGGCAAGATCTGTGCAAAAACATGAGAAATATCTAATCCTGTTCCAGTACCTATAGCATAAGTCAAGCGTGATATTAAGCCTCTCAAGCTAATGTTATATAAGGCCAGGTTTAAGGCCATTCATGTTATCCTGGCTCACAAAAATACAGAAGTCCAACCTGCTGCCTATCTGAACCCACAATTCTCTCGACTAAAGCTCAATTTAATTGGTTACACTAAAGCACACACCATGTGTGCAGTGTTTCTTCACATTGCAGTGCCACGCTCGGTGAAGCTTTTTAAACGATCTAAAAGGGAAAAATATTGCAATCTCACCTGACTTTGCCACGTTCCACAAACGTACAGGAAAAAACCATGCACTGTTCATGAATGTGGTGCCATTCTGTCACAAGCTGTATACATTTATGGGGCGTATGTAAATCAATGAACAATCTTTTATGCTTACATAAATCAGATCAGACAAATTAAAAACATGTGTTTGTAGATGTTCATTATAGTTAGGAATAGTTCATTATATAATTCATTATAGTTCATTGTAGTTAGGAACGTTTCTTAAACACATTTTATTTAATATTTGCAATTGGGGATGTAAATGATTAGTTATTTATACATTTATAATAAGAATTTAATGGGTTCACATATTTGTTTTGCATTATATTTCTCTGCAGCTCACAAATCTATTAACTTACACACCATAAGAAGGCACCATTGCAGTTTAGGCAGTGAGAACTGTTTTACAAGGGCAAGAGGTTTCTGACAGCCCTATTGATTTAAATTCTTTAATTCTTTTGATTTAAGTTTCTTTAACCAGGTTTAACTTCATTAGTTTCTCATTCTAATTTGTTGGAATTGCAGCGATTCAAATATGTAAAAAAAATAATAATAATAATTTAAAAAAAAATGCATTTTAGGTGTTTGCACAGATCATAAAGCTATTTATTTTGGGGGGGGTTTCTGAAAAAAATGTTCCAATGTTTCATATTTCTTATGTTTCTTAATCTGTTTTGTAGTTCTTTTTAATATTTCTTTGGTTTGAGGGAGCAAACAATTTGCATCAGATTTAAAGAATTAACATCAATCGTATCAACTTAAATAAGCAGTTTGATATTGGCTAGCAGCTACTGTAGGTATAATGTGCTAACCTCAACAACAGCTGTAGCTAACCTTAATAGCCATTTCCCTTACATGCTTGCTAATAACTTACTTGGTAACTCCTGATAGATTCAACCTGCCTATAATCCACTTCCAAACAAATCAGTGTAGTAGTTGATTTCTACAATTTAATTATATTTTTGTCAATTTTACATAATAAAAAAATGAAAAAAGAGAAAGAAAGAAAGAAAGAAAGAAAACTCATGTGGTGGTCACCGTTGATATTCTGTTGAGCTGCTACAAATAAACCAGCGTATTGAAAATAGTGCATTGTGCTACCAGAAAGTTTTAAATGAACCTTAAACTGAGAACAAATACGGGTATCCATAATTCAATTATGGATTGTAAAAAAAAATTTGCTTAAGAATAACGTGCAAAATTTGCATATTTTGTGCACAACAAACAATTGGTGCACTGCAGACAAACACCTTAAAACACAACATTAGCCACTAGCAAGCTAGTAAATGGATGCCCATTTGTATAAAGATATAATTAAAAAATCCATAAAAAGAACTTGTGTTGTGGGAAAATACAGCCTTGATTGCCTTAATCCAACATAAAATAACAGCTCTGAATGTATAAAGTGAAGAACACTGCAGTAACTACTAGCTAATCTACACAAACACGCTAGCTAAAACAGATCAGAGGATAAACAGACCTTTACACAAACTGAGCCCCTTTATCGTCTTGCCTTGCCCAGTCTTATCATGTATAAAATGCAAACATAAATCAGTCACTCTCCAGACCACTTATCTTGTACAGCGTCACATGGGTCCTGGGAATTCGAGGCACTAGACGGGATACACCCTGGACGAGATGCCAGGCCACCGCAGGGCATAAACACACACACACACACACACACACACTCACTAACACACTATGGGCAATTTGGAAATGCCAGTAAGCCTAATCTGCAAGTCTTTAGATTGTGTGGAAACCGCAGTAACCGGAAGAAACACACCAAGCATGAAAAGAGGATGTGCAGAAACCCGAAGGGAAGACTTGAACCCTCAACCACGGAGGTGAGAGACCACAGTGCTAACCACTACACCACCACGCCAAACATGAACCAAATTACATCTTAAAAGCTGGATTTCCAGCTAAGCAATTTCACAACATGAGTAAAAAGTCAAATAAAAAAAAAAATCAAAAGTTGATGCATAATGCTGTCATACATGATTAAGCTGCCATTTGCTCTTTACATACAAACTCCTGCTAAATCCAATCCAGGAGCTGTGAATGTAAATTATTGTGAATTACCTCAATTATTATCATAAGCTTTACAGGGTGACTCCCAACAGCATTCTTTTAGGTAGTTGTATACAGTAAAGGACTGTGCAAAAGTCTTAGACACCATATTATCTGTAGGACAAATGTTAAATAGGTATGTTTATCATATATGTATCATATATCTTTATTCACTATTTCCAAGCATGCCTTAAGTATGAATAAATAAATTAAATTACAGAAGAATGTTTGCATGCCTATAAAAAAGCAACATATCACATAACAGACAAGTTTTCAGACTGAACAAAAAAAAAATAATGTAAAGGCTTGAGTTTTGCATGAAAATAGAAAGGAGTGTGACAAAGTTACCAGACAATCTCCTATTCTCCAGCATGCTCAGTAAAACCTAACAGTTGTTTTACTTATAAAACTTGCCCACATCTGTATCTAACACTACTGATTACTACGCAACAAGCTTTTACCCCAAATATTGCCTGTGTTTATTTTATAACTCTTTAAGTTTCTTTTATGTTAATTTTTTTTTAAAAGCACCGTTTGCACAGAACTGTAAGTAAAGCAGCTGTTAGGTTTTACTGAGCGTGCTGGATTTTTTTTATTCACTCACTCACTCACTGTCTTATTCTGTATACAGGGTCTCGCGCACTCTATCACATTATACTTAATGCACAAGCTGGGGTACACCCTGAAAAGGCGTCAATAGCAGGACAGCCACAGACACACTCACATGCTCATTAACATGTTATGGGCAATTTGGGATCGCCGACACCAAGCATGGGGAGAACATGCAAACTCCATGCACACAGGCAGAAATAGAAACCAGACACCTGAAGTGCAAGGCCATAGTGCTACCTAAGAGTACTGAACAATGAAAACATTTACCAGCAGCACAGCATAGGTTGGTGACGATTCCAAAAAAATATATGTGCTCATATAGACACCTGGCCAGTGTGTTTTAACGGGGAAGCTTTAGACTTCAAACTGTGTATTTGGGTTTTCAGATATGTCAAGTAGAACAAAAGTTATTATCACTTTTATAAGATGTAAATTTGACCACAACCAGAATAATGGAATGACATCACAAAAATGTAAATCTCTTAAAATGAGAGTTTTAAATGTAAAACTCTCAAAATGTATGTTATTTTAATTTTTGGTCAAAGAAACACTCAAAAACAATAAAAACATGTGAGCATGTGTCTATGTGGTATTTCTTTGCCTATGTGACCCATTTAAAAAAAATTATGTTTGTACAGTTGGTTAAAATGAACTAAAATTCATTTCAGCCTATTTTGACTGAAAAAAGGATGCATCATTATATACTGCACAATCCTGACCCCTATACTGTATATGTTTATTTAAAAAAAAAAAAAAAAAACAGCAAAACAAGTAATGGCTAAAATGCTCTGAGCTTTAAGGGCTACAATCATAGCCAGTAACAATCACGTCTTTGGTGTTTGCAGATTTTAATTTCATGCACATGGATATGGTCGTCCCTAATTTTACGTATTCATTAATGAGAAAGGCAAGATTTCATCTAGCCTTTAGATTACGTCTATAATAAACACAATGGAATATGATTTTCTAGGTCTATTTACTGTATTGGGTAATGCTGGAGTAACAGTGTTTTAAAGCTGTGCACAGTGGCTTTAGTGGTTAGCACGGTACTTGCACCTCCAGGATCCGGGTTTGATTCCGGCCTCGGGGGCTGTGTGTATGGAGTTTGCCGTGCTTGGCGGGTTTCCTCCGGAGACATGACATGCGCTGTCCAAAGACAGTGTGTAAGTGTTGAGTGGAGGTCCTACTCCGAACGTAAAAATGGGAATAAATACAATGGTCACCATTAGCCTCCATGGTCCCTGTAGTTGGATGGATGGATGTTTGGATGGATGGATGGATGGAATGGAATGTTGTGATTAGCCAAAATGCTACGCTAGTCAGATTTTAATGATATATAAATAGATATATTAATCTATTTCTTAAATAACTGAGTATCTATCGAATACATCATATATAAAATGAAAAAGATAGTTCAATATAGAGGCCGAGGAGTCTCCCTTTCTTTATTGTGGTATGGCCCAGGAGCCATGTACTATTTCCTTTGCCCATTATTTCATTCCTTCATTTTAACCCGTACTTGTTTTGTTTTTTTTGGCTGTGACTTCTCGTATGAAATGTTGAACTGCATGAATATAAAAATACAATAGAATAGAATCATTTATTTCAGCCTAGATCCTTACAGTAGCGTTGAAGGGTGGGGTTCAGGGTGTCTCACCTAAGCCAAAGACACAAAGGCACCAAACAACACACACACACTCACTCACACACACACACACACGCGCGCGCGTATAAAGGAGGTGAAGTGAATCGTGCAATCTTGTAATCGGAGCACAAGTCGTACCTGGACATTCTTTGCCTTTGTCAGGCACGCAGTCGCTGGAGTGAGGATATGACGCCTGAGCTCCGAGCGCAGCCGCGATGGTCAGGAGGCAGAAGAGAGCGCAGTGGAGATGGCGGCATCGGAGTGTCCTGATCCTAATGAGCTGGGAGCTGAGCTGACCTAATATCATGATGACACAGGGGTGTCCGGAGTGCTAGACAGGTTTATTTATTTTTTTTTCGTTCTTTCTTTACTTATGTATTAAATACGATGCAAAAAAAAAAAAAAAACCCGTAGGAAGAAGAAAAGAAAAAAAAAACCCAACACGCGCTAATGCTTGTAGCTACAATGTATCGTATTTAAACCCAGCGTGTTTGATGTTTCCGAAAAACGAACACTCTGTAGCAAAAACGTATCAAACAGATCCAAGGGGGGGGGGGGGGAAACTCCCGTGCATGGAGTTCAATACACACTGAGTGTGTTTCCGTAGGCAGACCAGTACACTCCGTCCGTAGCTCCTTCAGTCGTTCCTTCGCCTTTGTGCTGTCTCTGTGTGCATCTCGACTCTCAATCCTCTCCTGCCTCTCCCGATTACAGACCGCGTGTGTGTGTGTGTGAGAGAGAGCGAGGTTTGTATTATTATTATTCCACTGGATGCGGTGTGTATTGATGCTCGAAAAAAAAAACCGTATGGCAAAGACAAAGCGCTACACTCGTTACGAGCACCCTGCCAAAAAGCCAACAACAAAGGGTCCGAAAAGGATGGTTTGAAGTCATGTGACCCTAAGACCACCTCCCCCAACTCGCATCGGGAATCTGCTGAGGACGCTGTAACTCCAGAGAGTGTTCCTCTGATCTGAAGGAACCCAGGGTAACCAGGTCTACTGAGATGTTTATCAGTAAAGAAGAAAGTCTTCGGTTTTTTTTTTTTTTTTAAACCAACTAGTATTAAATAAATTATCATCAGGGGAAAAAGTCATATTAATCTATAAATTAAAGACCAGACAAAGATTCTTTCTCTTTTTTTTTAAACAATTGAAATAATTTAATGATGAATGATGAATTTAGTTTATATAGTTTTCATTTATATTTACAGTATATAAAATTGGTAAAGCGGTTCAGTGGATAAGGCAATGGACTATGGTTTGGAAGGTTCCAGGTTTAAACCACACCAGCACTAATTGCCCCTTTTCAGCCCTTCATCCTCAACTGCTCAGACGTATAATGAGATAAAAAATGTTGGACTGGATAGGAGCGTCTGCCAAATATATATATATATATATATATATATATATATATATATATATATATATATATATATATATATGCTCTGTGTCTTTTTTGTTTGTTTGTGTGTGTGTGTAAAAACATAATTTGATCATAGCCAGTTTCAGTATTGGGCAAATACAACCTCAGGCAAACAACAGCATATAACTTTTTTACTATTATGTGCCACTTCGTGTTGGTCTGTCACATAAAATCCCAATGTTTGTGGTTAAAACATGACACTGTGTGTATGTCACTGAAGTTATTGATCCAGTTAAGTGGAACTATAATCTGAGTAGATAACCACGCACTGTGTGCTACCAGTGGCAATAAAATGTCCAAATACAATCATGTTTAAAAAGTTAGTACCACCCTTTTTTTAATTCTATGTGGTTTTGTGTAAAAACATAAGAAAATCATCTGATCATAGCGGGTCTCAGTATTAGGCACATAGAACAACATGTAACTCTTTTCACTCTGCCTTTGTTTATTTAACAAAAATGAAGACAAAAAGAGAAACATGAGACAATAGCTTGTAGATCCTCCTTTAGCACTTGAATAACTTGAAGGAATCATTTCCTGTATGACTTTATCAGTCTCTCATATCGGTTTGGCCCATTCTGCTTTACAACATTGCTTCAGTTCATTGAGGTTTTGGGAAATTCGCGTGGCTCTCTTAAGGTCCTTCCACAGCAGTTCAATTGGGTCTCATCAACTCCAATTTGGTCTCATCTGTCCACAGGACATTGTTCATGAAGTTCTGTGTTTTGTTCAGAAGCAGCATTGCTCCCATGTTCAGAAGACAGAAGAGTTATCCCCTGACAATCCTTCCCAACAAACCATACTTGTTCAGTCTTGTTCTTATTGTGCCGTCATGGACTTTAACATTTACCATGCTCAGTGAGGCCTGTAGGCTGTGAGATGTAGCTCTTGTTTTTTTTTTTTGTTTGTTTGTTTGTTTTTTGCTGTGACTTGAGTCTAAAAGGAACACAGAGTTCGTTAAATACTATATTACCTATATTACAATACTACATGATAGTATTGATTGTATATATCTATATACTCTGTGTATATATACAATCTACAGAGTCAGTCTAATTACAATTACAATAACAATTTATACACACTTCAGGAAAAGAAAAACTTGTATTTTCTTATTGCTATATGTTATATATTGAGCAATGTATTGCCGATTGCTGCATATTTTTATTGCATTGCATTTTTATTGCAGCAAGTATTTGTTCAGTTTATTTAACATGCTATTGTCACTGTTATACTTCCATAAAATTATTCTTCATGAAGTCGTGGAATTGAGTACTGGAATATGCCTATAACATCTGGAAAGAAAAACCCTATAGGTGTGATACCCTTGTCATTCAGTACATTCAGGGCATCAGCTGACTTTATGCTATTTCCACATATCGTTGCCGAGCCTAGACCTGAGCAACTGAAGCCAAACCCCAGATGATAACACTACCTCCAGAGGCTTGTACAGTGGCCTCTGTGCATGATGGGTGCATCGCTTCATGCACTTCCAATCTTACCCTGATTCACACATCACCCTGGAACACGGTCAGTTTGGACTCACCAGACCACATGACTTTTTTCCATTGCACCAAAATCCAATTCTTATGCAAGTAGTCCACAAAAAAACTGACTTTTCAGTTTTTTTTTTTTAACACAACTGAAGTTGATGCTGTTGATTACAGGAATGTGAAAATTTAGTAGAGAATTGTTTTCAGCAGGACTTTCATAATTCTTTTACCAGAACAAAAGAATAAATGAATAATGCATAAATAAATGTTCAGATGCTTTACAAGTTAATGAAACCTTGCATGTATTGCAAGAGATAAAATGTGTTGGGGCAATTTATTAAAAAAATGTAGCAAAATTTATTATTCATTAATATTAATATAAATTATTTGCCTGGTAGGTTTAGAGATGGATGGACAAAGAGGAGGGAACACTGAATAAGTTCTTAGACAAAGGACATTACAGCTGTTGAATAACTTTAGCACTGGGGAGTTTTATAGCTGAAGCAGTGTAAGTAGCCTCCCTACTGTGATATAGTTCTATTTCAAAGGAGCTGTGACTTTTTTTGTTAAGAAATGAAAGGTTTCAGCTTCTAAAAGCTAGTGCTTTAGCGGTTGGCAATATGTATTAAAATAAAATTAAAAAAAATAGTAATAATAATAATTATAATTATAACCCAGAGAAATGTGCTTTATTTTTTCACAAAATGATAACTGAGATATTATAAAGTTCCTGAAGCTAATGGAAAGGAGGCCCTGGAAATGATACCATGATTTGCTGATAGCATCAATATTGTACCTTAATTAAACAAATGCAGGCGGCACGGTGGTGTAGTGGTTAGCACTGTCGCCTTGCACTGCCAGGGTCCGGGTTCGATCCCCGGCCAGGCTCGATTCCCGTCTCTGTGCGCATGGAGTTTGCATGTTCTCCCCGTGCTTGGTGGGTTTCCTCCGGGTACTCCGGTTTCCTCCCACAGTCCAAAGACATGTAGGTTAGGCTAATTGCCGTTCCCAAATTCGCAGGGAACGTCCCAAATTCGTTCCCGTTCGTAGTGTGTGAATGAGTGCGTGTATGTGTGTGTGTGTGTGTGTGTGTGTGCCCTGGGATGGATTGGTACCCTGTCCAGGGTGTACCCTGCCATGTGCCCTAAGGCTCATGTCCTGGGATAGGCTCCAGGCCCCCCGTGACCCTGAATACAGGATTAAGCGGTATAGATGATGAGTGAGAGTGAGTAAACAAATGCAGCTCAGAGACCAAATAGGTGGGATCATTGCCCAAGTATCACCTCAACAATCAATCACTTTGGTGTGTTACCCAATCTGCATTTTCATAACGACCTGCCATTCATCTCTGTAATCATTGACTGGTGGAATCGTTTTGTTTCTTTCCTTTCCTCAGGTCATGCTATGGTGAGAGGCACATGTTTAAATGAGAAACTCTATGTATTTTTTGTGTGATCCGAAAAGTAACAAGTTTCTATTTAAAATGCAAAACAAGTTTTCATTTAAAAAAAAAGTAAGTAGAAATGAAAAGGATGACATACAGAGAATAATACTCAAGTAAATTGCTGATACAAGAAAGAAATACTTAATTACAGTAAGGAAGTACAGGTGTATGAAGGTACAAACTACATACTGTGAGGTACTAAACTGTACCCCAACGATAACTGTACATGTCTTCGACCTTGCATGGTTTGCAGTAAAAGCTTTGACATTTTATTAGAGTAAGTTTTATAACTGACTTTTATAATAAGTGAATTCGATTTTTTTAAGTATGTGATCATGAGCTACTAATTAGTAGTTGACTATAAAACAATGATTCACATTTTGGTTGGCATGGTGGCGTGGTGTTTAGCACTGTCACCTTGCACCTCCAGGGTCAGGGTTTGATTCCCACCTCGGGTCCGTGTGTGTGGAATCTGAAATGTTCTCCACGTGCTTGGTGGGTTTCCTCCGGGACTCCGGGTTTCCTCTCACAGTCCAAAGACATGCAGATTAGGCGAACTGGTGTTCCCAAATTGGCCGTAGTGTGTGAATGAGAGTGTGAGTGTGTATATGCGCTTATACCTTGCGATGGATTGGCACCCCCTCCAGGGTGTACCGCGCCTCATGCTCTAAAGTCTCCTGAGATAGGCTCCAGGTAAAATCGTTAATAGGCTTAAATCCAAGTCTGTACTTATTATTGTAGTCTTTAAAGGGAAAGTTCCAAATTGTGCCTGCTTTGCTTGTCACTATTAAAAAGACAAAAAAAAGTTCAAATAACAGTTTGGACAGTCTCACAAAACCCAAACAAAGATGCAAGCTGTAAGAGAATAATGTGTTACAGCGTCCTGAACAGAAGAAGGAAGAAGTTTCGTAACTGTTAAAAAAAAGAAATGCCGCTGGCTAAAGGATGGTTTTCTGGATAGGGAGCAAAGTAAACCAGGACTAGGCCTTAACACAGAACATTAGCCTAATTGTTCACTTAAAAAGTGTTGTTTTTTTTAAAGACACGAACTAATTGCTGTTTACTAACATAAACTATGGCATCCTGGGAGAAGTGAACGAAAGAAAAATGAAGAAAGCCAGGACGACTGAACAAGCATGGCTCGACCTAGTTTAATCAGCACACCGTGGCTTCATCTGTCGCACGTTTGCAGAGCCACGATCAGAAGATGTAGATAGCGGAGATAAGACTGCATGCACCCGGGGAATCGATCACAGAATTACTGATAGCTCAATAGATAGGACTCATGGGGCAATCTTTTCATGAACTCAGCAACAGCTGCTTATGAAGAGACCAATAACATCTAAAATGGTTGCTGTAATTAAACAGAGAAAAAGCCTGATTGAATGCATAAGTTTTCCAAAAATGTACCTTTAATATCCAGTGCTCCACTGAAACTGTCACGATTACATTTCAAGGAGTACCATGTTGCACTGTGCAGTTATTAATTGAGCAAAAAATCAAGGCAAAAATAATATTCGTCCAATATAAATATAATTATCCATTAGCTTGTAGATCCTCCTTTAGCAGCAATAACGTAAAATAATCATTTCCTCTATGACTTTATCAGTCTCTCACATCGTATTAGACCATTCTACTTAATAAACAATATTTCATCAAGTTTTTTGGGGCATTTGCTTATGCACTGCTCTCTTAAGGTCCTGTCACAGCATTTTAGGCTGAGCTCCAGACACAGCAGTCACGTCACAGGCCATGTCCAGGAACACCACCGGGTGGTGCAAGCAATAAAATCATGATTTTAGAAGACCAAAGGGTCAAAGGTCACGGAAGGGAAGCACATAAAGCGATGCACCCGGGGTTGCTCAGGTCAGGTCTGAGCCACTGCATGCTGTACTGGTCCTACGCCTGCTTAGAAAAATGTGGGGTGGTGTCCGGAAGGCCACATGGCGTAAAACCTGTGCCATGTTGTGTGTGGATCGGATGGTCTGCTGTGGCAGTGACTTGACTGGAGCAGCCAAATGAAAGTATATTGCTAGGCCTGACAGCAATAATCACTAGCACATGAATCATTATACTGTTACATTGATTCATTTCACTGTCTACTTTACTTATGTCATGTGCTTGAGCATAAGTGTGACTTTTTGACTTTGAACTTTACAGAATTAGTATATATAAATATATTTTTACAATGCTGACAACCTGGCAAAGGTAATCTTTGTGTTGTTGTAGATAATTAAAATCATTTCAGTAAAAGTTTCTAAAACAACCTATGCAGAAATGATACACTAGAGGGCAGCACAGACCATCCAGGAGTAAACATTTATTTACTTATTTTAAAATAGACTCTAGACAGTGTGATATCAGATGTGGAATCTTTGCGTTTTTAATAGATTCGTAAATTGTTTTCATAGCTTGATTGCTGGTGCTGGTGTTTTTAAACCCTGAGTAGCAATAGCGCTCAATGTAACGCTTTTCTTTAGTCCAGTTTTGGATGTCATAGTCCGGATTTACATAAGTGAGAAAATTACAAACTTGGTGTATGATGTGAGGTATGTATCAGCTTAGTTAGGGAAAGGCGGTGCTCGGAGAGGATCTGGTCTCTTTAGGATCTGAGGGTCAAACCCGGGGTGAAGATTCCCCTCTCTTTTTGCAGCCAGTGCGAATCTGGTGAACACAAGATAGTTTCTGACCGATCGGCCATAACATTATGACCACCTGCCTAATTTCGTGTAGGTCCCTCATTTCTATCACAACCACCCTTAACGGTTTCATCAGTTTGATCTACATCATAACTCTTCTATTGGATCGGACTGCACGGACGGGCCTTCACTCCCCATGTGCATCGGTACTCCTTGGCCACCCATCACCCTGTTGCCAGTTCAATGGTTTCCCTTCCTTTGATTACTTTTAGTATGTCCTGTCCATTGCAGACCAGGAACATCCAACAAGAGCTGCAGTTTAGGAGTTGTTCTAACCCAGTCATCTAGCCAGCACAATTTGGCCCTGAGTTTGTTTATTTATGTACAAATATTAGGCATATGACTACTGAGGACATGACTACTATTCTCTGCTCGTTAAGCAATCCATCAAGTCATCAGGAGACTCAACATGGCAGCAGCGATATTGTAGATGAGGTCACCTGGAGGTACTCTTCTCCCTCAGTTATATTCGTTGTGTGCGCTTCATGGTTGGAATCACTTCCCACAGATTGTACTGTATGAGGCTTTTGTGCGGAGAGGCAGTGACAGGAGTTTGAGAACTTCGCGGTTTGAGCCAAATGTTTTGTTCCCTTTTCATAAGCGATTTTCTTTCTGACATTAAGCCTCATGTGCCTCATGGGCACCACAATCATGGCGCTTCCCACAAAGGTCATAGTGTTAGCCAGTGGTGGGTCTGGAAGTGCCCAAAGGAGGCCTGAAACTAGAGACTGGGATGATTGTGTGGTTTCAAACACCTGCGACTGTTAGGGCTTTCTGTAAAAGACACAGGAATAAAGGCAGGTGATACTGTGGCACGGCACAGGGCAGATTCATCGATAGATTCCACCTGATGGAAAATCTCAACCGACTCAGAGTTGAGTCAGTTTTATGTTCCTGGAATCGATTTTTAATAAAATGTCCTAAACTCACATGCGGTTACTGTCAACCTCAAAGTGTGTGCCTACTTTTACTCTACATTCTATTTCCATTTTATTATGAAGAAACACCAACTCTTTATGTCAGAAAATAGAGCTACAATGTCCGTTATCTCACTGAGATCGCAGTCGAGATGTGTGATCAACATCAGAGTGTCTAAATTATTTGACCATCTAAAGTTTTTCTCTTATACCATGTACTGTAGTTGTATTCAATTCAAGATTCAAAGAACTTTAATTAATCCCAGAGAAAAATTGCTTTGTCTTGGTTACAGTTGATTTCTGTTGTTTCAAAAGAGTAATAAAACAGTAATAAATTAGACAAGGGGGGGAGGAAACAGAAAAAAAAAAAACACCTAAGAACAGTAAACCCCATATTGTACTACAGAAAGTCACAGCACATGAGCGATTCACATGTATTGCACTTGAAGGGAAAAAAGGCATTGCACAAATAATACAGTTATCAATATTGCACTGAAGAGTACACTGAAGGCCCAGTAGTATTGTATAATTGTATTATTACAGACAGTTACATCGTGTAAACGTTACAGAGAAGAGTTGTATAATTTTATGGCCATTGGTAGAAAAGATCTCCTAGTAGTAATCAGTCTCTGGCTGAATTTGCTCCTCTGGACGGAGAGCTCCATGCCTAGCACAGATCCGGCCCTTTTAATAACCTTGTCCAGTCTAATTCTGTCCGACACTTTCATACTGCAGCAGACCACAACATAAAAAAATGACACTCGCCTCAACGGATTCACAGAACATCTGAGGAATGGTGTTGCAGACGTTAAAGGACCTGAGCGTTCGCAGAGAATACAACCTGTTCTGTCCTGTCTTGTAGAGCGCCAATGTGTTAAGTGACAGGTCCAGGTTGTCGTCGAGATGGACTCGCATATACAGTGGAACCTAGGATTGCGAGTAACGCGGTTTACGAGTGTTCCGCAAGACGAGCAAAGATTTTTAATACATTTTGACTTGAAAAACGAGCAAGTCTTGGTTTACGAGTGCCGAGGATCATGTATCACGCATGCGCTCTTGTTTTGACACTGAGCGTCATGTGATCACAACTGAGCCAATGATTTTTCTCTCTTGCGTTGCGGAATTGTAGGTAATCATCTCCCCTGCTGGGTCTTAGTGCTCGTCTCTTACTGGTAAAATCAACCATCTCCCTCTCTGTTTCAACATGTCTCCTATGTATGCACGCGCGTAATTTGACACCGACACACACACACACACTCACTCACTCTCACCTTTACACCTCTAGACCTCCGGCTGCGAGAGGTTACAGCACCACCCGGGATTCGAACTGGCGATCTCCGGATGATAGGGCGAGCGCTTTAACCACTGCGCCACTCGGAGGCCCACGATTCTTTTCAAAGATAAAGTGTAGGTTAATTTGTTTTATTTTTACTTTATATATTGTATTAATTATTCTTATGTATTTATTTTTTTGGGCTGTGGAACGAATAATTTGATTTTTCATTATTTCCTATGGGACAATTCAATTTGGTTTACGAGTATTTTGGAATATGAGCCCGCTTCCGGAACGAATTGTGCTCATAATCCAAGGTTCCACTGTATTTGTATTCTGAGAGCATGTCCACTGTCTCCCCCTGGACAGCAGGTATAGAAGTCACGGGGATGTTGATGCCGAGAGATGATGTCTTGATGTTGAGCTGTAGGTGATTGCGCTCACACCAGAAGACAAAGTCATCCACCACAGACTGGTACTTAGAGATGGGTAACGTATAACTACTCTATTAAAGTATGTTTCATGATAAACTAGAACACATCTGAATTTATTTTACAGTTTGTGATAATATGAATTGATTACAACAAAGAACAAAAACTGGACTGAATAAGCAGGCTTTGTAATCCGTATCATATCCAGATGACCTTTCAGATACTGCGCATAAAGGCAGTGTACTTAATGTAATGATTTAGCCTTCTCGCTTTCCACTTTCTTTGTAAATTGCAACAAGTTTGGAGCGATTAGTTTTGGTTTCTCAAAGATTGCGAAGGCTGATCATCTTTAAATATTATGACACGTGGGCAAACAGAACAGTTTATTTAATAAAAATACTCAGAACTACTGCTCATTATTTAAGTGTTTATAGAATTTATATAGAAATTGTCGGTCATGAAATACAGTGGGGAAAATAATTATTTGATCTCCTGTAGCTTTTGTAAGCTTGCCAACCTACAAACGGTTTATAATTTTTTACCATAGATTTCTTCTAAAGGATAGACAGACAATCAACCAAAAATCCAGAAAATACACATTATATAAAGGTTATAAATTGATTTGCATTTTATTTGCATAAATTGATCCCCAAGCAAAAGATGACTTAGGACTTGGTATAGAAACCCTTGGTGGCAAGCACAGAGGTAAGGCATTTCTTGTAGTTGGGTACCAGGTTTGCACACATCTCAGTAAGGTTTTCTGTCCACTCCTCTTTACAGATCCTTACAAATCATATCCCAAAATATTAGAATATTTCCTTTTGAGTTTAAGTAAATTACGATTTAATTCAGTACACACATGGAAAACACTGCTGACTTGCCAGATGTCCAGAAGACGATCAACACCCCTCAGAAGGAGGCTAAGCCACAGGACGTCATCACTAAAAGTAATTCGTGCTAAAGTATCCCCGACCAAGTAGAGTGTGTAAATTAAGATAATTTTCAGTAAATAACATTTCTTTATTGTAAATCCCCCCCACCCATTGTTTTGTAAAGGTCTACTTGGTCTGTAACAATCTTTAGGTTTAGTAGCACATGTCAAAGTAACATGATTGCAGGGGTTTCAGGGTTTCCCAGTAGAAGATTAGCCGGATTATCACACTGCCTTCACTGAGAGTTTTACAATTCTCAAAAAAAAAGAAGAAAAAAAAAAAAAAGAGAAAGAAACAGAAGCCAAAATTGAAAGACATTTCCTTTCTTTCCTTGTGTAGACAAACCAAGTTTTAATGTAACATTTAACAATAAATCTACATACAAAATGTACAAGAATTTACAAATGGACAATGAGCACCGTAAACAAAAATCTGGAAAACAAAATCAACAACAGACAGATTTTTCACATTAATAAAGACAGAAGTAAAGACTGTGCAAATAAAGAGACAGATAATGCTGTACAGGTTTTGATTTCATTGCTTGAGCTGACGACAGAGGGAGCCAATCTGTGTGAGACAGCTGGTGACTGCTGGGGGAACCAACTCTCTGATTTCTCCCCGCCATGATGCCAAAGCCTCCAGGGCTTCTTTGGGGTTGCTGGGTGCCAGATCGTAAATGGTGTAGACCGCTGAAAGCTGCACCTCCCATGGCACACCTATGCACAAAACAGAGTACATAAACTCATGAGCACTTTTTCGATGAGGAGGGGAGAAGGGAAGGAGAAATAAATAAATAAATAAATAAATATAGTAGTAATAATAAAAGAATAAATAGGATAAAGAACAAAATTATTACCTTCTGATATTCCATGTTTCCCAAACAGGTTTATGGCTTTTGCAACATTTTGGACTGACATGCACAGTTTCTCCTTAAGGCCCAGTTGACCAAGTCGCCCTGACAGAGACAGAAAAATGACCAACAGTGAAGCAATTCAATTATCCACAATTAATGTGAGATATTGACTTACAACTGGATTTGCAAAAAATAAAAAATGAACAAACAAAAAAAAAACGTTACCAATCAGCCTCAAAACTGCTGCTACACAAATGTCTCGGACTGGTGTTTGCTCAGACCTCGGTTGTGTCACCCAGGCATTCATGACTGGCCAAAGCTCTTTTCTGGTAAATAAAATAATAAACAGATATATAGACAGATAGATAAGAGTATGATGACTGTGGTGGCAGAAGATCAGCCATTATGGTCTTACAACAGCTGTGGAAATGATCTCAAGTTGTCCATGTTCTCTTTCAAATTAAAAAGCCTAATAAAATGCAGGTTTTCATGTTATTGAGAAACCACAAACCCCAGCAGACCAAAAGCATGCTCATTTACTCATTGGTGGAGACCTCTCGACACAAAGTCACATGGTGACCATACCATAAATGAATAAGTGGACATATGAAGAGATTTACAGGACTGTCCATCACCTCCACCGTTTATTCTCCTCACCTTTTGGCTATATAGTACCATTAAGAATTACATTTTAATTATTGAGGGGTGAAACAGAACATTGTTGATTGCAGTTACAACAGAACAACATTGTTCTACTTTGCCATATCCAACCTGAGGTCTGTATTTAAAGATGAATCTCTCTCATTTGTAAGTACTTGGAAATAGAAATGTCTGCTGAACATCGATATAAACTTTCATTAAATGTGTTATATAAAGAAGTTTGCATACCCTATGATATTGTCATGGGTCCATTTCCAGCCCAGATGTGCACACAGGAGATCCAGACTAACAATGTATTCCCAGGAAGCAGGACAGAGGTCATCACCATGGCGATCATGCTTCTGGAACGTCAAAGTGCTGTCTTCGCGAAGAGCCTTTAGTATGCTGGTGATCATTTTGTGAATGTCACCTGGAGGCGTCTGGTAAAAACAGAATAATAAAAATAATTCATACCCATATTTAAGTAAGAATGAACTAAGAAATTCCAAGAATTGATAGAATTAATAAATTTGTCACTGGTTATAAATTTGTCACAAGTATCTTGTTGTGTATTATTGGCAGCCGTTGTGGTGTGGATATGGATGGATCCAGATTATGTACAAAATTAGGGATAGGAATCACTTCCCAATACGATATCATGATACTTTGGTGCCGATTCGATTAAAATTGCGATTCTATAAGTATCACAATTTTATAAATATTCAGATTCTATATTATTATTATATATTTGATATATTTCCCCAATGTTGTTACCATTTAAAATCTTTAAAAAAAGTTTAATGGATTAATGAAAGGTAGACCGTTCCTTATAACATTAGTTTTCTCACTTAAAAACCAATAAAAATGACTTAAAAATACAAGAGTTTAACATTTAACTTCTAATTAAATGAATCTGAACTGTTGTATAAAAGCAATATGGCACATGCAAGAGTGGGGTATCTTGCTACCTAGATGGCGATCGGATTAGTATTGTGATTCTGCAAATCACAATTTTATAAAGATGCAGATTTTTGTATTGCTCTAGTTTTCGATACAATTCTGAACAAAATTGATGCAAACTTACAAATGATGCGCTCCAACACTGAACCACCTCGAACCCAAACATATACAGTACAAATCAATAATTCATTTAAAAAATCTATTTTAAAGTCAGTGTGGCGATGCAGGAATTGCCATACCAAAGAATGCCAATATTTAACTGAATCGATCTCTACTTGCTAGTGCAATATTAGTCAGTACAAAGATGTTTTGGCCCGTCAGCGAGACAGCCGCTTACCTCATCCCAGTGCAGATATTTGCTGAGGTAGTCGAGTGTCTCTCCTTCTGCTTTGAGCTTGCTCACGGTGTGAATGGCTCGGCATAAATAGCTGTCGTGGGATAGAAGGGTCGGCCATGTTGTCACCATGAATAAAATGAGCTTTGGGGCTTCAGGAAAATCTGCAAAGGAACAAAACAATGGGACATGACTAGAAACACGCACGCACAAAATCTAAAACAAGGCTAGAAAGCACATGCTACTACTACTAAGGTATCTTTGTTCAGATTTTAGTTTTACTGGTTAATACATTTCATATAGAATAAAACCAAATCTCACCTTCTTTTAAAAGGCTGTAGGCAAGAGCATGTGCTTTCTGGCGGTCTCCTCTCCAACGACACAAGCCTACATACACCCTACAGTAAGACTGCAGGAGTTCGCGTTTCATACCGAGTCCCTCCTCTTTGATCTTGGACAGAACAGCCAACATAAGCTCCTCTGCTAAAGACTGATCAAGATGGCAGAGAATTAGGAATTAGGAAATTCATATGTGGGTGTTAGAAAAGGCTAGGGATGACTACTAAAGGGAAACTGAAAAGGAAAGTTGGACACATC